>OU015490.1:115603212-115650712 GCA_907164885.2 Dolomedes plantarius
CCTTGAAAGTCGTTAAACAGAGAGCCAACTGTATATATATGTATGTATGTATATATATATATATATATATTTATATATATATATCTATATATGTATGTATGTATATATATTTATATATATATATATATATGTATATGTATATATTTTTTTAATCAAGTAAGAGTTAGTCTAGCTAAAATTTAATCTTCAAGAATCAAAGAGAAAGAAGAATCATTAAGATTTTCTTTTCTTATGTATCATCACCTACTCAGTATTTTTGAAGGGTATTTAAAATGCAAGTATAATTTTGGGGGAGGACTACTTGTACTTAAAATTTATAGTTTGTTCCTTTTAAAATCCGCAACTCTATGCTGTGAATTGTCCATATACTTGCAGCTTATTTTGTTACCAATAAATTTTTAAAAATTTGTTATCTTAGTCTTTTATCTGCTACACATTTCGTATATGTTTCAAAAGTCCTTAAATTTTCTTTAAAAAAGTAAGGTTTCTACCAGTGCTTTATATTTTGATTTAATATTTTTCTGATATAGTTTTGAATTCCGGTCATCATAAATGGCTTATTTCATAGCAATATAATTTATGGAAATGTGGAATGTCTTTATTAGCTTTAGAGCATATCAATTGTTTGATTTTTTTATGTCAAAATGTATGATATTTATTGGTAAGTAAGTAACTGATGTTTTCTTTATGTTTGTCTTCATTTTGAGATGCATTAGTTACGAATTGTGTATAGGGAATCCTTGATGCTTATGTTTTTCTGTTCTTCCAAGAACAATTGTTTTAATAACTTTCTAAAACCATAAAGATTTTAAACAAAATATATGTTATACTAATATATCTTTATGTATACTTTTTTATTTTTAGGAGTAGCAAAATTGTATGCTTATTGGATTGTAATTAACTACCGAGAGGCATATGATATGTTTGCTGTAAATGGGATTTTGTTCAATCATGAAAGCCCAAGGCGAGGTAATATCACTTACAAGTTTTAGAAAACTTAAAAAGGTCTTTTATCTCTTTAGTGAAAGCTTTAGTTAAGAACTCATAGAAAATGGTTTGAAAATTATTTGAGCTCCAATTTATTTTACATAAATTGGAGCTTAAATAATTCAATTTATATTTTTCTTTTGACTAAATTTAGCACCATTGAAATGTATCTTGAAATGCAAGTTTATCACTGGAATTAAGAATTCATGGATTTGTAATTACTCAACTTCAAATGTAAATCAGAAACTTAATTAAAAACTTTTCTCTTTGCATTCAGTTTGTTCTGTGAAGGAATTCCTGGGGAAAATTAATAACACTCTTTCAGTAAAATTATGTCTTAAATTTTTTATTGATCATGAGGATTCTTGGGAGAACATATTAACCTTTTCCTTACGGGGTGAGATAGCATGTATCCCAAGAATGTATATATATATATGTATGCATATATATATATATATATATATATATATATATATATATATATATATATATATATATATATATCACCCCCTTAGTGGCCATTCTTACAAAGGGAGTATGAAATTTCCCATTCTAAAGAGGGAATCGGAAAAATGAACCCCGTAAGCTAAAGGTTAAGACAATAAAAGTAAGATTTTTCTTAAAACCTTTCATAATGTTTAAAATACTTTTATTCAAAGTCATTTCCTTTCAACACTTAAAAAATTGTGGCCATTTTATTTACCTGGTAGTCAAACATTTTTTTAAACCCATGGTTTGGGAAATTTTAAGCAGAAGGTGCTTGTTGTCAAAAAAGGTTTACCTATACCTTTTTTTTATCGGTACTTCTTTACTTTGTTTTCCAAATTATGATCATGTGTTGTACGGCTAGTTGTACTTACTTTAAAGCTGATAAATTATCCCATTCTAATCTGAAGAAAAGTTTCAATTCACATGTACTATATTTAACAGTTGTTTATGTTTTTATAACTTAATTGCTAAGTTTGTAGAATAATTATTGTTATTTTTGTGATTACTTTGAGTTTCAATTCAGTCATGGCTAAATCATGCTATTTTTCTTTATTTTAGGTGAAACATTTGTTACAAGAAAAATTACGCGTAGTGTTGCAAAGATTTTCTTAAATGAGCTAGATTTTTTTGAATTAGGAAACTTAGACTCCAGAAGAGATTGGGGTCATGCAAAAGATTATGTCGAAGTATGCTTTTTTCATTATTTGCTTGTTAATTAATTTTTTATGTTATTTTAATTTGCAGTTTAATTTGATTCATTCAGTTTTAATTGTCTTAATGTATAAATTTTTTCTTCTTTTTAACATAATTTATAAATTTTCCTATGTAGTTTACCATTGATAACAATGGGATATATAAAAAAATATTGATGATGTTTTGCATGCAGGGGTTATGGTCAGGAATTTAAGTTATGCATTAGATGATTAGTTAGCAGTTAGATCATCGCCCCTATCTGATGATCTAATTCAGGGGTTCCCAACCTTTTTCCTACATCGACCTCTTTTAAAAGAATGATTTTCTTCATCGACCACCCACACATTTTCCTCTATAATATGCCACATACAACATAATTATAATACTGATAATTGCACCTAAAACACTTAAAGACAATTTGACTAAGAATATGAACAAAAAAATTAGAAAAAGTCATTCATTAGGTTTATCTTTTATCATTTTTGTACTATTTTCATTTTTAATTACATAAATATGAACAAGATTTCACAAACACAGATTGTAATTGCACAAACATCGCCAAGAGAAAAATGAAACTGCTTCTGATTGGTTGCATTGGGAGGACTCATGTGCTGTTTAAGGTCCAGTGGATTTCCCCAGTTCTGCCTAGTGTTGGTGCACAAATAAAAGCCGATGGCAGCATTCGAGGCATGTACAAAAGCATCATGACATTCAACTTTAGATGCATGGATCACTCCGCCCTATGCAAATCTGTATTTATACATATTAAAACGGATATTATTATCTAATAATTACATTCTTAAAAAATTAAATTAAATTTTAAAACAAAAATTTATCATAGGCCCCTGGAATACTATAGACCAGCGGTTCTCAACCCGGGGGACGTCGGAGAATTTTAAGGGAGGCGTGAGTTAAAAAAAATAAAAAGTAAAACTAACTGTAATTTACTGTACTCAATTTTGCGGTCACAATGTTACCGTAATGTATTTTCGACAAATGAACATGAACACGATAATTGTCGCACACAATAACTGTCATAGCTACAATGTCAGAGAAACATTCTGAAGACTTATGATGCAGTTAAGAGTTTGACAGAAAAGATAACTCTTTCGCAACGCCGTCTTCAGAGTTCAGAGTAAACATTTCATCCTTTCTGAGATTGAACGACCTTCTCGGTGATAAAAAAAATCTCCCATTGCAACAAATAAATGAATTGAAGGACCTTATATCAGAGCATTTGGTAGCATTACAAAATGAAATTGCAGACTATTTTTCAGATATTAGTTCAGAGAACTGGGAGTTTAAGTTGACAAGAGATCCTTTTAAAATCGATGTGGATATACTTCCTGATCATATTCAGGAACAGGCAATCGACCTAAAATGTGATTCTCAAGCAAATGCGGAATTGGATAACATGTGTGTTGAAAATTTTTGGTTACGCTATTTTCCTGTTTACCCAGAAGTTCCTTTGGAAGCTTTGAAGTTATTAGTGCATTTTTCATCCACATATCTCTGTGAATCTCGATTTTCAGCATTAGCATACATAAGTCAAAATATCGAGCAAAGCTGGACGTTGAAAGTGACTTGAGGTGTGCTTTGTCACAGTTACAACCTAATATTCAAAAACTTGTCAAGGACAAACAGTGCTAGCCCTCTCATTAATATTGTGAAAGTGACTGGTATTACATGCCAACCTCACCTGGATCTTTGATTACCTCAAATATATTTGATCTGTATTTAATTCTTTGATTTCATATGTTCTAATAATAATATTTTCCAAATTAAGATATGTGTAGTAATATTAAATTTTGTGTATGAAATTATATATTCTATATTTTCATTTAATAACCAGCTTCAGTTTCAGATTCTGATTGTACTACTTGTATTGACCACATATGGTTGTGGTGGTAGGGGAGGTGACCTCACATCAGTGTTCAAAGGGGGGGAGGGCACAGAGCCTGAAAGGTTGAGAACCCCTGCTACAGACCCTATTTTAACTTCCATCGACCCCCAAAGGGTCGACCTGGACCTCATTGGGAATCCCTGATCTAATAACTTCGGAAGCTAACTCTATTTTTAAGACCAGGCTATACAGTTTTTGGAGAGAGCATCTTGCACATTGCTTGTATCTGGGCAAATGCCCTGATCTGGTCTTGATCTTTAGAGGTCTGAGACCAATTCAGACTGGCTGATTTCCCTGGCTCATTTACGGAGTAGTCATACAAATAGTATACCCTTTGAGAATTCATCAAAGGTCTTTCCCCCTTGTCCCTGTTCTGCTGCTACAGCAAATTCTCTCCACATTATGGACTGTTTGGGACATACCACATCAGAAAATAAAATCTTTCAATAAACTGTTGCTTGCAACGTTATTCTTCCTGCTTTAAATCGTAAAAGGAAATTTAAATATCTGTTTGGGGAATCACTCTAACTGGAATTAGGTCTTAAGTGAACATTACTTGATGGAAAATTTAATTTTTCTACTAAACAAATTTTTGTGAACTTTTTGCTCACTAAATTTCTTGAGTTTTCTTTTATATGGGTGGGTCAAAAGCAAAGTGGTGTATTAGAGGTAATTGGACTTCTGTGAAATCTTAAATTGTAGATTCTACATGGTTCTCAAAACTTTTTTCTTCTTGATCGTATAAAGTAGTGGTTCCCAACTGGTGGTCCACAAGACCCTCAGGAGTGATCTGGCACCACATATAAAAAAGTTGCCAAACAAATGGGGATTTTGAAAGCAATGTTCATTGAACTAGATGGGCCGAATATATCCGATGACTATCAGGTGTTAAATTAAAATTTCTTAAAAGTTTAACAATTATTTTAATATTAGAATATGATACAAAATAGTTTGCATACCCCCAGATGGTTCCCCCCCCCCCCCCATCAAGTCGGTGGGTTGGGGTGGGTGGTCCACACATAATTCAGTTTCTGGCTTATTTAGTTATTCAGTTTCTGGCTGACTTCTACAGGTTGGGAACCACTGGTATAAAGAAATGGTTTCTAACTTTTTGTTGATCAGGGACCACTTGAATAAAAAAAAAATTCATCTGGGACCCTCTCCCAACCGATCCTTTTAGAGGCAAACATGTGTTTTGTTTTCTGTATAAACTATTTGTGATAAAAAATTTACAAATAAGCTTAATAAAAATAAATTTAATGGGAAAGAAAACTTAATAGCAAACATAAAAGCCTACAAAAACTTAAAGTGAATAAGATTTTTCAGCTTGCATTTGCTTTACTAGCAGTAAAATGGCTCTGATGCTGTGAGTCCCTGTCACAGAAAATGTATTAGAAATATTTTCCTTAAAAAAATTTTCATACTCAAAATATCAGAAAGTGGAAAGAATACAGGAATTTTTAGAATTTGGACAAAAAATTGAGAACTAAAAATCCCAGTTTAAAAAAAAATATTTCAGGTAGTCTCTTCTAATGAAACTACCACAGGGTATTAACATAGGATTACTTATTGTTGCTTACCTCGTTTCTTTCAAAAAATCCCAGTTTTTAAAAAAATATTTCAGGTAGTCTCTTCTAATGAAACTACTGCAGGTTATTAATGTAGGATTACTTATCGTTGCTTACCTCGTTTCTTTCTTTTTTCTTTTGTTTGACGCATTTTGGTACTTTTCTTTTTAACTGTTTACTGCTACTGGGTTTGGCATGTTGCCAAAATTATAACTCCAGATAATTTTTTCACCCCGCAAGTCTGTTATTGAGGAACGTAATCCTACATTGAAATTGTTTAAATTCGCTGTCGTTTTGAAACAGTGAAACTTTTTTTTTTTTTCCTGACCTTGAATACAATTTCTTGAGTTCTTGAACCACCAGTTAGGAACCACTGGTATAAAGGAAAGCGTATTTTGATTCCTTTGTGATGTGTTAGGCAGTTAAACCAAATACATAAGAAAAAAAACAAATTTTTTGCCAAAATTATAACTCCAGACAATTTTTTCTCCCCTCAGGAGTTATTGAGGAACATAATCCTACGTTGAAATTGTTTAAATTCGCTGTCGTTATGAAACAGTGAAACCATTTTTTTTTTTTTTTTTTTCCTGACCTTGAGGACCATTTTTTGGGTTCTCTTGAACCACCAGTTAGAAACCACTGGTATAAAGGAAAGCATATTTTGATTCCTTTGTGATGTGTTAGGCAGTTAAACCAAATACATAAGAAAAAAACAAATTTTTAAAATATGCATAATAAATTTAATTGCTGCCCCCTGTCAGCTCTACAAATAAACTAAGACTTGCCTTTCTTTGTCATAAGCTGATGAAGAATACATTTGAAATTACAAAACACGATTTAGCCTGATTTTTCCAAAATTTGACATACACCTCTTTGCTTTTGACCCACTCATATGCATGTCATTGTATTGATCATTTTCCTGTATTCTGTTTAGGCAATGTGGTTAATGCTGCAGCAAGATAATCCTGAAGATTTTGTAATTGCCACTGGGGAATCACACAGTGTCAGAGAGTTTGTAGAGTCAGCTTTTAAGCATATAGGGAGAGAAATTGTGTATGTAACTAACAGTATATTTTGTGTTAATCATATAAGTTATTACTTGTTAAAAGTGTTAAAAACTGGCCATAAGTATCAACTGTTTTGGTCTCAATCAGTGAGTGACATAAATTGCAAAAATAACAAATAATATTAACCCTTCAGCGAGTGCGCCCATGTACAAAGTGCAACATTTTCCTAATTTTGAATGGTTTGTTTTAACATGCAAGGTTTGAATGTTCTAAACAGTTTCTATTTATAGCTACACCTTTTCTAATGCAGGTCAGATTTTCTGACCCTTGTATTTCTGTCCGTTCATTGTTAGTCGGGATTTAACTGTGGTAAACCAGCGATTATGCTAGATTACAATATGAGAAAAGTAGGAGTTGATATAGTCGATCCAATGTCATTAGGTCTAACACTAATTAAGTCATAACTAACAAAATCGATAGAGTTTACATGTGAAGTGTATAGTAATTTTAAACTGTCATTAGAAAGTGTTTGAAAACCCAGAATATAGGTATAATAAAATAGTTCAAACATACAGTTTCAGAATTGTAATATTGAATTTTACTCTGTTAAATTTAACTGTATAAATACATTGTATATTAATTTTATTTAGTTTTTTTGCAAATGCAGATGAGGTTAAAACGTAATGTATTTTTACTGGAATGTGCAAATAGTCTGTTTTTAACCTCTGTTAAGTATTACTAGCTGAATACCCATACTTTGCTACGGAGTATATTCAGATTAAGTACAACTGTCCATGTATGTATGTATATATATATATATATATATATATATATATATATATATATATATATATATATATATATATATTTATAATAAAAACAATGATCAATGTATGCAATTGATGTAAAAAAAAAATATATATATATATTTATAAAAAAATCGTAACATATTTTTGTAGACAAAATAATGTAGAAGAAAATATTCAAATTAAATCTCGTAGAACATACTAAAGAATATAGTACAGTTTAAGGAACATATCTTTTACTGTATTTTAATATTTTTTTGGATAATGTCCAATCGTCTGCCACATTAGCAAGAAGATTTTTTTTTGTCTATTTCGTTGTTATGCACGTGAAGCAAAATCAGTTTAAATTATCACAAAAAGAAAAGAAGCCATGTGATCAGCATTTAATAAATTAAATTCTAAAATTTAATCTTTAAAAATTCACCGAAGATCAGAAAATGGAGGTAAAGATTTGAAAAAGATTTTGTTTTAAAGGACTTTTTAGGATCTTTCTCGTGATATAAATTTTATAACCCTCAGATTATTATTTTAAATACAAACTTAAAAAAAGTTACAAAAACAGCTGAAAATTTAATTATAAAACATCTAAGAAGAATTTTTCAAAAATCTTTCTTAGTGCACCCCTACACTATAAGAAGAATCACCATGCAAAATTTCAGCGGTTTGGTCTGTGCATTATATGTCAGTTAGTCAGTCAGTTACGGAACTGTTTTATATTATATAGACTATAGTGATATACAGGAGTCAAATATTTGTAAAAATAAAACGGCAATGTTTTTAGGTGGGAAGGATCTGGTCTGGATGAAGTTGGAAAAGAAAAATCATCTGGCGTTATCAGAGTTCGTGTAAATCCTCGATATTTCCGTCCAGCTGAAGTGGTAAGAAATGGAAATGCAAAAAATGCTAATTTCTTTTTATTTATTTATATATGCATTAATCATTAAATAACATTGTAAAACTATGTTATTTAATGATTTATCTCATTTGATTATTATCATGTATTTGTTAAAGGTTTGTGTTATGCATATAATACTCTGTAGTGTTTTACCTGCAAAGTATTAATTTCCTTTCTGTGCTTTATCTGCTTATTTAATTTATGAATAATTTATAATATAAATGTCCTTTTTTTCCTCTTTAAAGGATTTTTTACTGGGAGATTCTTCTAAAGCTTTTCAAAAAATTGGTTGGAAGCCAAAAATTAGTTTTGAGGTATGATTTCACTGAACTATTCATCTCTTATATATTATTTCTTTTGACTTTGGTATTCCAAGTAGAAATTTTAGGTATTTTGTAAGAGTATTCTTTCATTAATAATTCACTGTAGAAATGCAAACATTTGAGATGTAAATATTGTTATTGTACAGCAGTTTATGCATTTCATTTTTTAATTTAACAGTGATAAAACTTACAATAACAAAAGATTTATTTATATTTTTTTAAGGTGTTTACTACCTTTTTAACCCTTCAGCAGGCATGCCCGAGTACAGAGTGTAACATTTTCGTAAATTTGAATGGTTTGTTTTTACATGTAAGGTTTGAATGTTCTAAGTAGTTTCTATTTATAGCCACACCCTTTCTAACGCTGGTCTGATTTTCTGACCCTTGTATTCCTTTCCATTCATTGGTAGTTGTCATTTAACCATAGTAAACCACCGATTATACTCGATTACAATACGACAAAAGCAGGAGTTCAAGTAATCAATCAAATGTGCAGCTATTACACGGTATCCCACATATCACGAAGATGGACAATCTCATTATTTTTTAGGTTTTTGGACATAATAGGAATCCATTCGCAATTTGTCCTTAGATCTAATAAACCAGACAGTTTTGAAATAAGGTGATTGTATCTGCATTCTTTGGTCTTTAATTATAAATACATCTCAATATTATAAACATTTTATATCTTGTCATAAAACGCAGAATTATTATATTCAATTCGAAAAAAAAAAGTTCATTACAAAAGGAATAATCAAGGTTGAAAGAGATGCACTTTGTACCACGTGTGACTGCTAGTGTTCCAAAAATTGGCACACTCACTGAAGGGTTAATCGAATGCAGTTATTTGTCAAAACAATGAACTCTTGAAAAAAACATTTATAGTTATAGTATAGCTATTGTGCCAGTAATCATTAGTCTTTAGCCTTAAAGAAGCCTTCATTTTTAAAATTTGTTTTAGAAACCTCCTTTTCCCCCCTAAACCCTTAATACCTTATTTCCTTAGCTCATATTGTCAGTAGCAGCCCCAGCCTCAGAGAAAATTTACTATGGGACAATCTACCAGCATTCCAGTAAAGGAAAGATATTTCAGTCACTGAATGGTCCTGAGAAGACCCATTATTATTTTTCAAAAGCTTGTCATATCTGGACTGCATGACGAAAGCTGTTACTCCTTTAGCATTTCCCAGGCAGAACGTGAAATTTAAAGAATGCTATAGATAGGAGTAACTCTGCCTCCCTATCTTGCTAAAGATGCTTGTAGGTTACCACAACCCATGTACTCTTTCCATTATCTTCAAGCTTGTGCTGAGATAGACATAAAAGTCAAGGAAGTGGTTAGCAATATTCATAAACTGTATTCCGTGGGTAAGACTCCACTGTCTTGCCCTATCCCTACAGATCTCCCAAGGCACATTGCTCTTGCAAATTTTAGAATAGTGACATCGCATGACTTTTTAAATGGATGCTTGCATTGCATCATCTCATGACTTCCCTTTGTTCTTCTGGGGATCTTAATTATTTCAACCACCTTTTAACACGGTCTTCTCTTTAAGACAAACACTTTTCAGTAGCAAATTTTTATAATGCAGCTCACCTCTACTGGACAACTCATGGGGTATTATAGTCACTTGCCTGTTCCCTGATGTAGGAACAAAAAAAAAGTATAGCATTTTGCAGTGGTAGTTTGTTTCTTGGTTATAAAAGCATCTAAAATCTGGAAAAATAAATCCATTGTAGTTTTCATCCATTCTGTTAATTTTCTCTCTTAAATATTTATTTAGCAGTTCAAAACTAAAAAAAAATGATTTCCTTTTGAAAAACTATTTAAAAGGAAATTTAATGATTTTAAGGATTTAAATCAAAATGATCAGTATAATTGATCAGATTTCAAAATGGATTATCGTGAGTTTTAATTACACACTAATAGTTATATATATATATATATATATATATATATATATATATGTGTGTGTGTGTGTGTGTGTGTGTGTGTGTGTGTGAGACCTAAAAGCTAATTAATTAACCCAATTAGCATAAATAAAACTTTATTAGAAAAACTATAATATTTAAAGGATTCAGAAGAATAGTTTGCGAAAATAGATGACAGTGCTATGGCTTGATAATTGAACACTTTTTTGAGGAAGCTGGGAACAGGAATTCATACGGTCTTTTGAATCATTGTCATACGATTCATGATTCACCAGCACAAGACTGTGAGATCATTGACACTGACTAATTGCCATACTATTATGTGCTTTTGTGAAAACCTCGCTATGGGGCTTTAAAAGTAGACATACATAGGTTGGACTTTAGAGAGAGCGGAGCTATCTTTCTTGTGGGAAGTAAAGAATGACTGTTCAGGACTGGGATAGCTACGTTTCATAAATGAAATCAGGAACTTAATTTGAGTGTTCTCCTTGGGCCCTCTTCTTATCAACTGCACATTGGATTAATTAATTTGGATGTAAGAATCTATGTATGTGTTCAAGACATGTTATATATATATATATATATGGAAGGTTTGCTCTAATTACACACTATGAGACTGTTGACTAATGTAAATTTATCAAGTTTAATGCAAGGATAACCAAACAAACTTACCTGTAAAAATAATTTTGAAATCTGATATTACGAAACTATAAAGTTGATGTAGGAGAAATAATCATAAGGTTGTATCTGATCCTAAAACTCAAATACTTATAACTGTCTAAACTTTGAAAATAACCCAAATTTTAAATCATCTTTGAGGTCCTTAAAAATGCTACTACAGGTTCTTAAAATCTAAATAACTTCTAATTATTGATTCTGGAAAATGATTATGAACCCTGTATAATTATTGCTTTTTAGTCCGTATTAATTTATTACTGGTACATAATATTCCTTTTATGTGCCTTTTCAGCAACTAGTCCAAGAAATGGTAGACTCTGATATTGAGCTGATGAGAAAAAATCCTTCAGCTTAAAAGATACTCAACTCAGCTCTTCTAGTGAAATCAGGTTCAAGCTCATTCCATGCAGGTTCCTGGAGAAATGGATATGGTTAATGCATATGTGGTGTTGGTTATGTATAATTCTAGTCTTGGAGATTTAGGAGACATGAAATGGGATTTTGGGGGGAAACTATGTCTGTCTTTGTTAAAGAAAAAAAAATTATTTTTCTATGTGGATTTTTTCTAGAGTCATATTTGACTATATTATTTTTTCTGTACTGAATTTGTCACTTTAAAATGATTTTACTTTTAGGCATTTTGGTAGTTTTAAATATTTAGTATAGTGTTTGGTCTAGAATGCATTTATTTAAAGAGTTAATCTGTTATATGAATCTTTAAAAAATGATCCTGTTAAGTTTTGTTATGTACATTTTAATTTTTATGTAATTATTTGATTATATTTCTTTAGTTATAAGGGCACATTACTTATTTGACAAACATGATCAACTCTAGCCCCTTTTCTTTCATTTTCTTAAGTGAGATATGTATAAATATATGAAAGTTATGTTAATAATGTCATAAATTTATTCAAAAAGCCAATAATTTGCAATGTCCATTGTTGCTTGTGTGAAATTCCTGTGAAAAGTTGCTTTACTGCTTTTCTCAGGCCTCTTTCCTAAATTTCAAGAAATAGTGGTTAATGGCTGCATAAGTACTATTTTTTCAAATTTTAAACATGAATATTTTTAAGGGTTAATGTATATTTATATGTTTTCACACGCACATTTATAATGCATATGTTTAAACATAGCTACTTACACACATGTATCTATGCAGAATCGACAAACATTCCCTCAAGAATTGGAGCTCCTGAAAGCACTGTAAAATGTACAAGTGCCTTAATGTTTTTGACTCTTTCAACTGTGACTTAACTTTTATTTCCTTAATTAGAATATTTAATTCTTCTGTGCTTAATATTTTGTGTTCATAAACTTGAAGTTAGAGCTGTGGTAAATGTAATTTATCAAAATATGGAATAGCCTTCATTTATAGTTGTGGGATCTTGCTGTAGAAGTTATAAATAATGAGATAAAAAATTGTTTTTTTTCCTATGATTTTGTCTCAAAAGTCGAATATAACATGGTAGGGAAGTTAGAGACTGTTTTCTCTTCATATCAAGATGTTATGGATATGAAATGTTTCAAAACGTATTCTCAAAGATTTTGAGGATGAATATATACACATAGTTATGTATCATACATTTGCATGTCATGTGGGAATGCACAAAAACACACACATACCAGGTTACTTGAATAAATATAAATGCTTTCAAAAAATACAGAATAATTGTACTGACGATAATTTTGATAATGCAAATTTTGTTTGCTGAAAGTCCGATGTCAGCAAACAAAGTGAGCTGCCTAGCATGCTTGATATTTACAAAACATCTACTTTGGCATATGGTACAGGCCTCTCTTATTTCAGTTTATAAAATAACAGAAAACCTTTATTTTAAAAAAAAGCTATGTGGTGTTCCAAAGTTCTTTTAAATTGGCCAACAATAATTTTCATTAATAATTTTAGTACTTTCCCATTATACTGACCTGTCACCAATCTCTTGGTAAGGAAAAGCCATTCTCATATGCTTGTGGAGACAGGGATTTAATCTCTTGAACATCTACTTGCAAATCGTAGACACAGCTACTGCACTATGGCGTTACTAACAAAACGACTCTGAGTATATGCAAGAAGTGGACAAAAATGTGCGTGAAAATGAAATTTCAAGATTTAATTTTTAATGTAGCATTGCCGAACTCTTACATTAAATAGAGTTGATTTGCCCATGTTTTACATACGCTTCTTCATTTTAAGGAAATTCTCACATGAAAGGAATAATGATATATGAGCCATTTACAAGCCAATAGGTTATGTCCACCTTTTGAAATTTGAGTGTCAAAGCCCTTGATAGACTCATAACTTTTTACTTCATGTCTAGGCTAGATATGGGCATGTTAAATCCATAGACTGGAAAGACCCTCTATGAGGTCAGAGAGGGTAGAAAAGGGTATGTTCCCCCAGATGTCCCCCTGGGGGTTCTCGGTCAAAATTGAGCTGGCAACTAGCTAAGATGGACTCTGACCCTTGTGGTGCTATAAAAACCGCAGCCACACACTTCAGCCCAAAGCCTATATGGACCTGGTTTGAAACTTTCAGCCTGGGGGCATTAGAAACAACAACATTTTTTACATTCATAATAAATTTCCTAAATTATAAGGATTAACACCATGAAAATGTGATGTGTGAAGTCAGCATTATATATGTATGTAATATCTTAAATATTATGCACTCCATTCCAGCATTTAAATTCCCTTTCCTAAATCCAATCGCCAGTAATATTAATTTATTGCTTTAAAATCCTTAGCCATAGAAATTCCCATGAATCACATGCCTTTGCATTTCTACACGTGTATGGAATTCAGGAGCGGGTTAGCATCGCGAGCCCCTAAATCTGCTGACTCTACAAATAATAGCCACGTTTTTTTCACCCTCTCTTGTTTAATGTTGAAAGGTTATAGTATTCCAAGCCATTCTTCTGAAATAAACAGATGTACTTTTGTCGCTGTAATAAACTATTCAACCAGACTGCTTCCAAATTTAATTTTTATTCCTTTCAGGCTGAGTCTAGCTCCAGCCATGTAAATATGAGCTAGTTTTCCCTTTCAGGTTATAATTTAAGGATGAGATGTAATGGGTATATTACATACATATATATATAATTTTTTTTTCACTTTGAGATGTAGTTCTCAAAAGTGGAAATGTGGTGTGAAAAGTGAGTATTTCAGTGTATTTCTTTTATTTAATTGGCAACTTTTTGCATGATGTTGGCAACAGTTCGTTATAATGGGGAAATGCCATAATTTTTTATTACAGCCGCTATTTCATCTAATTTTTCTGGAGAGTTTCATGAAATTATAGCATAAAGTTTTTATTTTTTGTATAATACGATCTTTGTGAGGTTCGTTCTCTGTTTCACCAGAAGGAAAGGGTGAAATATTCAATATTTAACTTCCTGTTTTAGTTTTTAATTTTGTACAGTCTTTTTTGCAGTTAAACTCTCATTAGAATATTTTTTTATATAAACTTTCTAGCAAAAATAAGTAGGAGTGCATACTGCAATATCAGTAGTTTTTGTCTATCACTTTAAATGCCTCTGATTATTTTGATAAAATCTATGCAACACAGCTAAAGGACATGAAAGCTTAAATATTCTTTCTTGGTGTAATATGCTTAATGCAAAGACTTAAAATATAAAAAGGGAAAATTAATTTATGAGATATGAATAAAAAATCTCTTCAATATAAATCAAAGTTAAAGCAACAGAGGGATAACTTTAAAAGGAATATGTTGTATTTATATTGTTGTAGATATCTTGTTTTAACACTTGCATCCCTGCTTCTCATTGGAAAATTTTAGTATATTATCTGTGATTTTTATAAACCACTTAAAAATCAGCCATTTTTATAACTGCTTTTTCAAACATAAAAACTAAAAGCTTTTGTACTTACTGTTGCTGTTGAATGTCATTTAAATATGTTGTTTTTTAAATTCGTTGAGTTTATGAATGCTTATTTGTATTGAATTTTCTTTTCTATTGAAATCCAAAACCATAAGTTTTTAACTTTTTTAAAATTGTTACTTAATTTTTTTAAAAATTCCTGTAGTCTATGCAATTACAAGAATATCAGAGAACAATTTTTATTATGTTTTTGTATGTATAAAATATCCAATAAAAAATTTTCTATCTTCACTTAACTGTTGTCTTCTATGTATCTATAAAGTGTAAGAAAAACACCACCATTGAGGGAGATATCACTTTTACAAAATGCAATTAATTTTCTGTGTACTAACTCTATTGGATTCGCTCACCATAATATTAACTTATGGAGTAAATGTTTTTATTATTTACAGCTACATAAATGCTGATAATCCAATAAAAAATGGTATTTTCAGATAGACTGAACTTTTCTGCACCTTGCAGCACAATTCTTTTTATAAATTTCATCCACCAAAGGAATTTATGAATGTTTAAAACACACTAGACCAGGTTTTTATCCCAAATAATTTAAATTTTAAAGTTTTATTTGCATTTTTCTAAAAATGAAAACTGCCCCAAGGTGTAAAATTTCTTTCTCCATTACGGAGTACAATTTTAAAAAAAAAAAAACTTTAAATCCAAGTCGGCAATCCTTGGATAAGGTGTGCCAGTTCTGGTAATCCCGTGTTATGGATGATGTACGTCAACCAAGCCTTCCACATGGATCACTCTCATTTTAAGCTAAGTGTCCACTTGTGACAAAACAGTCTCGAGAGTAGTCTTGACAATAGACTCACAAATGGATAGGGGCCTGAGAACAGCCTCGTGGCCAAGCAGCTGCAAGTATCAGAGATTGCAGCTGTCACAAGTGGACATGCTCATTCATGCTCTCGTGACTTAGTCTCCAGTCTTCCATCGTTGTTGGAAGATTTTTGTCAGAGCTGAGGCTCGATTTCCTTCTTTTATGTAATTTTTATTTTTATTTCGCAATAAATCTGTAAATAATTTTTCAAAATGAGTGAAAAGAAGGTTGTACCAGATAAAAGAGAGTGGACTGATGATGAAGTGTTGGAGTTGGGGGTTGAACTTCAAACCAGAACAGATATGTTGTGAGAGACCAACTCGAAACACCAACAGAGTTTGGTTATTGAATATGGTTCTGTCATGGTAGTTCAATGCTTTTTAATACTTTTTGTGTGCTGTGTCCCTCAAAGAAGATATAATAAAAAAAGTTGGGACTAATTATGGGTCTGTTCTTTTTTGTTGTCTCTATGTCTCGCATAAAAGAATCTTCACGCAAGGACCTTAAATATTACACCTTGGACACATTTTCTCCATAGGTTAACATTGAGGTGAGCGAATCCAATAGGGTTAATACACAGCAGCCTTAAGTGCATTTGGTATCAATCCAGGTGGAACTTGCAAAAGATGGTACAAGGAAGAAAATCTAAAAAAAGCATATCATTCAACCTGCTGTAATAAAAGCTTATAATACTTATATGGGCAGAGTGGACTCAATGGACAGATATATTTAATATTACCGCATTGCAAGTAGAACAAAAAAGTGGACGATGCGTGTTTTTACACACTTCCTGGATATTGTAGCGTATAATGCATGGATATTTTACTCCACTGCAAACGGAATGAGGTTGCAAGAAAAGACATTTTGCAATTAATTGATTTTAGACTTGCAATTGCTGAATCCCTTATTAAAAAAGAATGTTCTCCAGCATCAGTTGAAGATAAACTAAATGGTAGAATTGTCCAAAAAGTTATTCCCATACCAAGATATGACAGAGTTAAACATTTTCTAGAGCATATAAAGCTTCAAAATCAAAGAAAATGTCCCAATCCAGGTTGCAACAGTAAATCTAGAGTAAGATGCATCAAATGCAATTTTTTTTGTCTCCAGAGCAGGAATTGTTTCCTTGAATTTCATAAAAAATCATAAATTCTGAAAGTGTGTAAAACCAAGGTAACCATTTGGGTACCACTTAATTAGCTTAACTAAAAATGTTGAACTAATATTCTTTGTTTATATTTTAGTTTTTTAGTGCTAAATGATTAAAACAATTTATAAGTTGTCAATATCTCTCCATTAGATTATGTTTAGGTTGCAAAAGGCTAACTAATTAATAATATCAATTAATATTATTTAGGACAAGGGGTCCTCAAAACTAGATTGCACTTGGGGGCCCTAACAAATGCTTCATCCGTCACTGTTTCTGGATTTGGGCCTCTCACTTCTATTGCATAGACATGGCTTGTTCCATTATTACAAAGTAACAGTATTTATCCTTATTGCAAAGTAATAATTTTAAATTATCAACACTCTAATTTAGCTCAGGTTGTACTCTATGTATTGACTATTTTTTGACAATAAAATATATTTTTGCATCAGTAACATAGCCTTATGATGCAGAAGGTTTGTCTCTATTATGCATAAGACCTTTTAAAAATATTTTTTTAAAAAGGCAAACAGTTGACATTCTGTGATTTTGACCCTTAATACAATTTATGACTGATTTATTTTTTATTTCATTTTTTAAACTCTAGAACTGGTAACTATTAAGAATATAAAGCAAATACTATGATTAAATAAAGTTGAACTTTATAAATTTTGGGTTGAATTTGTTAAGATAATTTGAACATGGATACACTGTAATGTGGGTTGGATGAATCAGACTGCATATTAGTTTTAAGTCTGAAAAGACTTTTTGCCATGGTAGTTTAAGTCAGAAATTCGGCCAATTTCGTTTTCTGAGAGCTATCTTCAAGTGGTTCTTTAATTCAAAAAATATACACGACCTTGCTGGGATAGAATTCCTCTTGGAAAGGTCAAGTGTTTGGCCACTACCATATTAAATTTCAATGGTTTAAACATCACACTTTTAAACTGAGTTCGGGTCTGTTCACAGAGAATCTGTCAGTGTTAGTGTTACGTGTACTGACATATTTTAAACCAATCACAGGCCTTAACTATTTCGTTGCTAATCGTTTCGAGGTTTGTAATTGGTTAAATATATTTCAATGCGATTAACGCTGACGCTGGCAGATTCTATGAGAACAGGCCTTTACACATGTAGCGATCGCAAGTCTGCAGACGACATTTCAAAATATTTGTATTTCACGTTTTGGAGAAGTTGCCTAGCAACTTACGATGACCCGGTACGAGAAAAGCAGAAAAAAAAGAATTCTGTATTCGTTGTTAAGTTTTTGCTTCGTAATTTACGGTATCCATGTTGTTATTTAATTTGTACGTGTCGTATTTTCAATGTTGAATTTATGTGATAAATATTTTACACATATACTATCAATGACATCTTACACAAGGATTTATATAATGCAGCAGTTGATGTGTTAATTGCTATGATTCGGAATAAATCAACTCTCAAATGGATTGCGAAGTTTATTCTTCCATTTTCTGGTTAAGAGAGTCTGATGCATTTCAGTACTCTGCTTGGATTAAAGCACTGACACACATGGACAACGTAAGTATTCTTCGAATCGGGTCTTTCCACTCTGTTACTGCATCTCGGCAGCCACCAACGGAATGGTCGAACTCTCACTTCAAGGCATTCTTCGTTACAGGTAGAAGGTTCTGTGGGAGTCATTCCAAGAGCTTCGTTGGGCCAGAAGTAAGATGGTATACCATGACAACAGTGGGTTCTTTCGAAATGATTTTGTATTGGGTACCCGTAGCTATAGCAAACGTCTGTCGAATAAAATCTGGGATTGGTAAACGAGCAGCTGCATTTTTTATGCTTAATATTGTAGTCTCTTGGGTAACAAGCTTGGCAATCATTTGAGTTCATTCTCCTGTAGAACGATAGTTTAATAAATATCCTCAGTGAACGTGTCAATGGTAAAGAAATAAAAGACTCGTAGCTATTATTGAGGAAGCCATAATTTGTACGGTTCTTAAGTAACTTCATCAACCGAATTTTGACATCAACTTGGCGAAATTGCATCAGTTTTTGTACATTCCGTAAAGCAATGTCTAATTGTTTTGCGTTTAGAATGCATGGTAATTAAAGTAGTAAGTGGGCTCGCGGCAGCCTTGTAGTCGCTGGCTTTCGGTGCTGAGGATGCTCGGATCGAATCCCGACACGCGCCATTAAATACCTCCTTGTCAAGATCAGATATGGGCTCATTCAATCCGTAGACTGGAAAGTCCCTCTATGAGATCAGAGGGTACAACCCCCCCCCCCCCCCCAAATGTCGCCCCTCGGGTTACTCAGTCAAAATTGAGGTGGCAACTATCTAAGACGGACTCCGACCCTTGTGGTACTATATAAACCGGAGCCTGTTTGGATCTGTTCTGGAACTTCCGGCCAAGAGGCATTAGAAACAACAACTAAGTAGTAAGTTACGAGAGTCACATTTTTCGCTAACTTCAGCAGTCGAACACTCTTTATCATAAATTAGTAATAAATGAAGTTTGGAAAGTGAAAGTTATATGAATTGCCATATTCGTCATAGCGTTATTATTTATTTATTTTTTAGCATCACACACGACAAACGAACTAGTAAAAAATGTATAATAAGAAGAGTTTGACTTTTCATGAAAGAGATTGAAATTCTCCTGTTAAAAGTTGAAACTGTGGTGGCATATCATCGTTCAACAGAGCAGGGAAGAAACTACTCAACTTTGTTTTTGACTTTAAGAATTATTATCATTTTTATGTATTCCTTTTCAGCATTATCACAACGTCAGCAAACGCTTTACAGAAATCAATTTGATATTATTGGTCCCTTATCCGAAGGATTTCGTTATTGCTTAACTATCATTGACAGATACAGTCGCTGGCCAGAAGCAATTCCAATGCCTGATATTCGAGCAGAAACAGTAGCAGACAACTTGTTAAAATGTTGGATTTCACGTTTTGGAACACCATTAGTCATAACTACTGATCAAGGTACACAATTCGAAGCTCAACTGTTTCAAAAATTGTCAAAAGTAATAGGATTTAAACGAAACAGAACTACATCATACCATCCTCAGGCAAATGGATGTATAGAACGCTGGCATCGTACACTAAAGCGAGCATAATGTGTCATGAAAATAAAAGTTGGACAAGAACTCTTCCAGGAATATTGCTTGGATTGCTGACAACTTGGCTCGCTGATTTCCACTCTACTCCAGCAGAACTTCTTTATGGTGAAAACATTCGTATACCATGCGATTTCTTTGAAGATACGAAATTTCAACCCCAATCAGAATTTGTCCAAAAACTTAAGGCAAATTTCAAAGCTGTAAAACCTATTCCATTTTCACATCACTGCAAGCAGAAACCCTTCATTTTCAAAGCCCTTCAAAGTTGCTCACATGTGTTCGTCCGCACCGACAGCGTTCGTCAGAGCCTGCAACCTCCATATCATGGGCCATATCAGGTTATACAGCGATCTGATAAAATTTACACTCTTCTCATAAAGAATTAAAAGTGTTAATATTTCAATAGACAGAATTAAACCATGTTTTTCTGACAATTCTTCTGAAACTGATATCAGATCTTAGGAAATGTCACGTTGACAAACCAGCAGAAACAGTTTAAAAAAAGGATCAGGTTTGCACAGTTACCCATTGCTTCCTCAACCAGACTGACAAGAAGTGGACGTGAAATTCGTTTACCAATGCGTTATCAGTGAGATACATTTTTGTCAGAGTATCTCACTTGGGTGAGAATAGTTGTGGTGGCATATCATCGTTCAGCAGAGCAGGGAAGAAACTACTCAACTTCGCTTTTGACTTTTAGAATTATTATCATTTTTATGTATTCTTTTTCTGCCATTGATTTACGATAACTGCGCACGTAAATATGATTTTCTGTAAATAATTTAACTTTTATGTTGCGTTGTAAATAAATGGTATTTTTCTAATTTGCCTTATCATGACCAACATGGTCAATATATAGAAACACCTATAAAACCATGAAACATTACTTGATCGGTAGTTAGATTGCTAAAAGTAAAGTAAATGCACAACAAGCTAAAAAAGAAAAATAACTAAAACATAAATAAATAGATAAAACCTCCTTAAGGAATTTTTTTTCGAATTGCGTGTATTGAAAGTGTTTATTGAACGAAAAATGTGAACGATCTGTTATAGTGAAAACGACTAAATTGGCTGATAAGGTAGATCTAATTACCAGTTACGCGCAAACCGTTGGCGAAGATCGCCAAACTAAAATAATTTTTGAATGGTATCGTGGGAGAATGGATCATTTCAGTCACTCGACTGCATCCAATAATTAGAATGTACCCTGATAAACACATAGTTATGAATATATTACAAAATAAGTATACGCATTTGAAAACAAATACCTTTTGTTGAAGTCTAAAATAATTACTATTATAAAACGATTAAGGGAAATGAAAGTTATAAATAAGTATACACAGTTATAAGTCAACAAACTAACTAGGAATGTAGATTTAGTGTGTCATTGAGCAAGTTCACAAATTCTTTGCTAACATAGCGCACTTTTAACTGTATTTCAAATCTCAGACACGTGATATAAACCCTAGAGGCAAGATCTAATACAACAAGCACGTCAAGAAAAGAATATTTCCTTGACGTTATTGTTGTCACTGTCGTTAGTTCAGTAGCCAAAATGTAGAAACAAGGCCATATCATTGCGATATTTAAGTTATACCTGCGTTGAAATGACTGTGATTTTTTTTTTCAAAATTTCGAAACTTTTTGTAGTGCTTGCTAAATTTCAAAGGCCAATCTTTTAGGATTTTAAAACTGCTTTACTTTTATTCGTTCGATCATTGGATGAGAATTTATGGCCCATTTAATAAACCGAAGTGATATTAAAAGACCGAAAGTAGCATCTTTAAATGCATTTTCTAGAAAACTCGTTTTTCAGTTAGGGCCTGTTCTCATAGGAGTCCGTTGCGTTGCGTTAAGGAAAAGATGACGTTAAGACGAAAATAAACCAATCATAGGCCTCCAAACGATTATCAATGAAATTTTTAACGCCTATGATTGGTTTATTTTCGTCTCAACGTCATCTTTCCCTTAACGCTACGCCACGGACTCCCATGTGAACAGGGCCCTTACTTCTGTAAACGAGAAAAATAATCATTTAAAAAGCTTTCCATATATTCCGATGAAAGTTTGAAATAGTGTTTCACAGTTTACTCACTGTTTTTACCTAAAATATCACATTTGAACTTAAAATATGTGTATTTAACCAGAATTGTATATTTTTGAAAAAAATGTACTCCGAACGCAGGTATATACCTTAATGTGAAAAAGAGATCCTAAAGATCTCATCTCTTGTCCTGTTTGCCTCACCTCTCACCTAAGTAAACAAATAGAAAGAATGTTGATTGAAAGGCTAAAATGGTGGGCTAACCTGACAGTAATCTTTCCCAAAGACAGAC
Source organism: Dolomedes plantarius (assembly GCA_907164885.2). Classification (NCBI taxonomy): domain Eukaryota; kingdom Metazoa; phylum Arthropoda; class Arachnida; order Araneae; family Dolomedidae; genus Dolomedes; species Dolomedes plantarius. The sequence continues at coordinate 115,625,803 of OU015490.1, forward strand.
AGTGACTCCCAAAATTGAGGGTACACTTTTTTTTCCCTTGAATTTCAGACTGTTAAGAGTCAAATTTATGTACATATTAAGAGGAATGCTTTTTAAATTTAGTTCCACTAAAAGACAGACATTTTGGTATAAAATTTCCCTAAAAATTAAGAACTGGAATTTATTAAAATAAATAAACGAGGTTTTGAAAGAAGAGCTACAAGAATTGAGACACAAAATTGAGAGTACAATTTTTAAATTTCATGTTTTAATTACCTTTAATTATAATAATATTTTACTATAAATATTCACATTTAAGCAATTCCGCAAAAGGGTCTATCTATTTCAAAATTAATATCTGTTAACTTTTAATCAAATAAAAAAAAAAGGAGAGTCGAAGGGAAGCAACGATAGAGGAAAGAAACTAATCATTAATCTGTCAAATGAAGGTAAATCTTCATGAAAAGTAGCTAAAATAGTTGGCCAAAGTGTGAATTGCATTCAAAAAGTCGTTTAAACATTTAAAAAGGATGGCACATTAGAAAATGAAGTAGGAAGAGGCCGAAAAAGACTGTTGAGTTCAACAGTAGAGTGGAGAATTTTACAACAAATAAAGGTTGATGCTAAAATAAGTGCTTCAAGAATTGCTTCAAGTACTTATAAAACTTTGGTTAAGTCTGTTTCTTCTGAAACTGTACTCAGGGTCCCCAGAAGAGATGGCAGGAAAGCTTTGAAAAGGCTCTTTATTAGTAAAAGGAAAAGAGATAAGAGATTGAATTTTGCAAAGAACCACATTTTAAGCCCAAACTGTTTTGAAATGAAGTTACTTTTAGTGATGAAAGCAAGTACAATGATTCTGGCAGTGGCGATCGTCGTATGGTGTGGAGCTCTGGTTCTCGAAAGAGAGCGTGGGTTCGAATCCCACTTCTGACCCTACATCAGAGGGTTGCGTGTTCACATCACGTACGGGTAACCAGTTTAAAATATTTATTACATAAATTTAACATTGAAAATATGACTCGTACAAATTAAGCAATCACGTGGATACCAAAGATTACAAAGCGAAAAAATTGACCATAATTTCAGACCATAATTCTTTTTATATCTCTCGATATATATCAGTAGATATATGCAAAAAATAGGTGATAGGTGGAACTAATTCCCACAAAGACGAGGTTTGAACTTTTTAGTTCGTTGTTAGTATTTTTTTGACATACTAAAAGTCTAGAAAAATCTGAGTGTGCAAAATGTGTTTTTTGGACCGCCATCTTGAAATTAAAAAAAAATTAATCATAAAATATCGTGTTTGGTATCAAATTACAGAAAATATCATGCTAAAAAGATTATGATATTAGTTTTACAAAATAAAAATAAATAAGAAAATAGTTGCTGAAAAACTGAAAGCTTATACAGCATTGAAAATCCCATTTTTATTAATCAAAATGCTTTTCATAATACAAATGCATATGTATTTCCTCAATCTTACATCTTACATAACAGAAAAGCTAAATCTAATAGTCTTCTCCAGTTTCTCCTAAATCACTTTCTTTCAGTGCACTATTGTGCAATCTCTACCAGAACAGTTACAACATATCTCAATACATTCCACACCATAACGTCGACACGTACATCGACCACTGCTGTTATAAAGCCTATTTCTTGCTCTAACTCATGTCTTTCTTCAGCTGGTAATTCGCATGCTAACGTAATTCAAAATTCATCTGTTCTGACTCATAATAATGGTATTAAGTATAATAAACCTAATTTGCCATCCTTTGATGCCTTCTCCCACTCTTCCACCACTCCTCAAGCTGTACAAGCGCACAGTTCAACTTCTGAATCTAAATGTGAAACTGCAAAGCAGGTACAAATGGTATTCAATGTAATCATGTCTGAGTGTGACGACCCTGCTAATCAGATTTTTTCGACAACTATTTTAAAAGAACTGTTTAGTTATGACGAGCTCTCCCAAATTTACAATAAATTAATTAACAGGGCGAAGGATTTGCCCAAAAACTTCTTTGTGCATCCACAGTCAAATCTATTATGTTATGTCAAAAATAGTAGTTTATCGGAAGAAAATTGTATTGTTCTACCCTCGTCTCTCCGAACACAGGCACTACGCTTGGCCCCTTTTTCGCACTTCGGTCTACAGAAGTCGTACGAAGCACTAGCAAAAAAAATTTGGTAGCGAGGGGCATACATAGACTGTACTAATTTTGTAGCTTCATGCAAAGAATGCATTTTATGCAAGAAAAGAAGAGTTGCTGTTGCTCCGGTTCAGTCTGCACCTCTTCCTACGGCACCAGGCCAGCTTGTGTCAGTTGATCTTATCGGTACCTTCCGCAACGCTCACTCGGTTCTCACCATAATAGACCACTTCACCTGTTTTTTGGTCTTACAAGACATGCCTTCCACCACAGCAGACGAGTTACTAGGGCTATCTTCAGGTATATTGCCATGTTTGGCAGACCGAGCTACATCCTTGCAGACCTTGGTCCACAGTTCACATCTGTTGTGTTCAAAACACCGTTAGACATGTCTGGAATTAGGATGGCGCACTCTTCACCAGGGCATCCCGAGGCAAATGGGGTCTCTGAGAGGATAAATGCCTCTATCAAAGCGTCGGTTTCGACTCTTCAAGCCTTAGGAGTGCCATTCGAGACAGCACTACTAGTACACGCGTCTTTTTACAACTCGGCCATCCATTCCAGTACCGGTTACTCTCCAAGCGGTAGTGCACTTTGGGAGAGCACGATCACTAATGACAGATTCTGAAAATTATTTTGAAGACTTCCCACATCTACATAAAGGATCACTTGTAAACAACATCATCAGACAGACCCCAAGAGTCCCCAAGAGAGATGACCCTAAGTCATCTGGTTATACTGTTTTGCGAGAACGTCTGAAAACCAAGTGAAAACCCACAGAAACTTAAACAGGTCTAGAAGATACAGACATCTGAAGGAAGGTGATATTGTGTTATATAAGATACAAGAAACAGTTTGCCCATTTTCTCAAAGGGCCATTTGAACTAGAAAACTTCCGCTCAGATGTAACTGTCACAATTAGACCTTTGGAAGACTCAGTATCAACTAGAACACTAATCCATGTCAATCGACTCATCAAAGCTCCACCTCGCAAAAGGTCATTTGATCGAAAAACTGTTAGCAATATGAACTAAGAATTACTTTGAGGGTCCATTAATTACTTGCCTTTCCGAAGTTTGACGTCATATTTTGCATTTCCGTTTTAAGCCGTTTCAAGTTAAGGCGATTCAATTTATAACTAAGCCGAATCACTGACGCAAGTTTCGTTTAGATTACTAGCCCAGTCAAAACAGGTTTCATGGCTAAAAAAATTATGAAAGTTTTGAAAATTAGAGGAGAGATTTGTTTGGACATACTGTTGAACATACTAAAAGTCCCCACCGAACAGACTTGAGGTTTCGCCTCCATCTTGGAAAATGTGTACACTTTTTTGGTTTTTTGCAAGTAACTTGAGAAATATTGATTTTTTGTAAAAAATTTGAGTACAAAAATTGAAGAGCATTAAATTGTGAACAAAAACATTATTTACATTTTTTTACAAGTCTAACACGAACAAAGATAAGTGACTTTGAAAAGAGCGAACTATCACACCTGTGACGCGTATGCGCGGGTCATCCCCATGGCGATGGGGGGATGACCCGTGCATGTGCGCCAAAAGTCTTGCATACTCACTTTTGTCAAACCTCTGCATATCAAAGCTCGAGAGAAAGTTGCTGCAACATCCAAACCATTGTTATCAGGTTGTATTGTAAGGCTTGGTGGATTCTATCTTTTAATGTCATACTTAGGCTGCATTGAGTACACAACGGCTGGAGGTGCGTTAAAATAAATACGAACTTTGATGTACGTAACTACGTCAGTAGAAAATGTGTTGCCTGGCCATGCATACTCTAGAAATATCCTAAGTCATTTATTTACCCAAACATCTTTAGAAAAAATATTTTTTTACGCCACGGACATATCTGATTTCAAAAGCAATAATCTCCATGAGTTGTTTTGAGATATTGGAGGCTTTTTTGTTTTTTTGCAAATAACTTGGGAAATATTAACATTATGTAAAAAAAAAAGTTTAATACAAAAATTTAAGAAAATTAAATTGTGTGCAAACAATATTAAATACATTTTGTCGTAACCCTAACACGTACCAAAATATTAACTATTAAATGCGCGTTGATTATGGAGGTAGCCTCCAAGTCTCGTTGCAGGCGCTTTCCTTTGAATTTTCTCCACTCCCTCATTGCGGCATTCTTTAAACACAAGAAAATAGACTTAATGTGTTTTGGTATGTAGATAATTGATCATTATTAATTTTATAAACGAATGTAATAAACTTGGATGGTATTCAAACTGGTATTAATTACAGTAGTTTCATTGTGTATAATTTTTTAAGCTTACCTACTTTATGGTTGACGTGCTTTTTTCGGTACGGGATTATTCCCGTCGTCAGTATTGAAAAGATCGTCATGGGGAAAGTCATGGCAGAAAGACATGTGTGGCGCCTTGTAAAGTTACCGTCAGATACAGATGTCATTGGATGCCAGTGGGTTTTTACATTGAAAAGAGATGAAAAAGGCAAAGTGGCCAGGTATAAGGCAAGACTGGTGGCACAGGGTTTTAAACAAATTAAAGGAATGACTTACTAAGAGACTTTTAGCCCAGTCATTAATTTCAGTCTAATTCGTTTCTTTTTTTCACTTTTAGTAGTTTTACAGGGTTGGACCCACAGGCAGTGTGACGTAAAAGGAGCTTATCTATACGCGCCATTAAAAGATAACATTTACATGTCTCAGCCACCCGGTTTTGCTGTGAATGGTAAGGAGACATTAGTTTGTAAGTTGGATAGAGACCAGAATGGTCGAGAATGGTTTTTCGAGATTCATAAAGTATTGACAGATCTTGGTTTTAGCAAATTGAATTGGTGAAAATGTGCATATGATTTTAATTGTGTGTTAATTTTCTTTTTTATGTTGATGACATAGTTTTGTTTGGAAAGGACGAGAAAATAATAGACAAGGCCATTGCATTGTTGGAAAAACATTTTGACTTAAAAATTTTGGGAAAGACAAGAAAGCTGTTGGGGGTTGAGTTTGAAGAAAAGGGGGGTGAAGTTTTGTTAAGCCAGTCGATTTATGTTGATGATATTCGTAAAAGGTTTACTAGCTTCTTCATACCTGTTTCCTCACTTCCAATCGGCAAAGGTACAGTCTTCTCAAAGAAACAGTGTCCACAATCAGATGTTGAAATAGAGGAAATGTCACATTTTCCTTATAGGAATTTATTATGCTGTCTATCTTTTCTTGCTGGTAGAACCAGGTCCGACATAAGTTACGCCGTTAACATTTTTAGCCAGTACCAGAGTAATCCTGGTAGGTTTCACTGGGATGGTCTGATAAAATTTTTGGGCTATGTCATACACACACACACACACACAGTTATAAACTTAGACTTGTATGCAATGAACCTAGTATAATGGTTTACACTGATGCGGACTTTACTGCCCATAAAGACGATAGGACATCTATGGGGGGACAGATACTTTTTTTGGGGAAAGCTCCAGTCATGTGGAGGACTTTTAAGGAGAAGTACGTGTCGTTGTCAACTATGGAGAGTGAATTTTATGCTATGACAGAGGCCACGAAGGAACTTATGTGGTTTGATAGAATCCTGAACGAGTGTTATGCCAGAAAGTTAGTTTTTGGTGAGAAAATTAAGTCGATTCTACATGTCGATAACACCGCTTGTATTGACTTTGTCAAATCCCCAGTTGTAAACCATAGGAGCAAACATATTGATGTCCGGTTATTTTTTGTTCGTGACTTAGTTTATCAAAATATTTTTGATATAAAATATATAAAGAGCAAAGAAAATTTAGGTGATCCTTTTACCAAACCTCTGACCAGGTTCGAACTGAGACGTTTATGTGATGAAATTTTTTCATGAGTCTCTGGAGTTATATGCACACATTGTTTCTTTTGAACTTTGAGAGTGTAGTGATTTTTTTTACTTGTTTTGGGTGGACGTTTTTTCCCCCGTCTAAACGTCTGAACGTGTTTAGTGGCATCTTTACTGTCTATCATCTGGATCCGATCAGCCTAACGTACCATCTCGGGTTAGGTGAAAATATAATTTGTCTGAGTGGTTCAGGTGGTAGATTTGTGAATTTGTCGCGGCACCGGAGGGCCTTTGATCGCGGGTATGTTATTTTTATTTTGGTGAATCTCTGTTTATGGGACTGCCCCGTCAATTGTTCCGTCCACCTAATCAAGAAAATTTGTTTAATGTAAACTTGTTTAATGCTCAGTGTATGTTTATCTGAATTGTTTTATTTGATAGATATACAGTGCAATATTACTTCGTGATATTTTGATCTTAAATATTTTAAATACACTGCTGGCCACTGTAAATGCAACACCCTGAAGGAAACATGCAAATAACATGAAATTTACAACATGCATTAGCGGAGGTGAGATATGCAAATGATTAGAATTTCAGCGCAGACGCACATCACGCGCGCCTGTGGCGCCACTTCAAAGCGCTATTTAAGGCTTGGAGATTTCGACGATTTCAAGTTCGGCAATTGTGTTTTTCTTGTGGTTTTTTCAAAAAAAAAAGGATCAATTATGCCTCGTCGAAAACAGCGATCATCTTTTGATCAAGTATCCGAGTTCGACAGAGGAAGGATAGTGGCCTACCGAGATTGTGGATTATCTTTCAGAGAAATCGGTAGTCATGTTGGACGAAACCAAACGACTGTAATGCGGATATGTAATCGTTGGATGCAGGAGGGTACGACGGACCGGCGTGTTCGATCGCATCCACCTCAGCGCACCACTTCACGTGATGACAGGCAAATTGTGCGCATGGCAGTGACGGATCGCTCAGTCACATCACGAACCATAGCACAGCACATGCAGTCTGTAACGCATCATCCAGTGTCTGCGCGTAGAATTCGACGCCGTTTACAGCAGAGTGGTCTGTCCGCAAGACGTCCATTGCTTTGTCTACCCTTCACGCAGAACCACAGACGTCTCCGCCGCCAATGGTGCGATGACAGAAGGATGTGGACGGCAGAATGGAATGAAATTGTCTTTACTGACGAGTCACGCTTCTGTCTGCAACTCCACGATGGTCGCATTCGAGTCTGGAGACACCGTGAAGAGAGGATGCTGAACAGCTGCGTTATGCACCGCCACACTGGTCCTGCACCGGGTATTATGGTATGGGGCGGTATTGGATATCACTCTCGCACACCTCTAGTACGCATTGCCGGTACTTTAAACAGCCAGCGCTACATATCCGAGGTGTTGGAGCCAGTTGTCCTTCCTTACCTTCAGGGCTTGCGCACAGCCATATTTCAACAGGATAATGCGCGACCACACGTCGCACGCATTGTCCAACGGTTCTTCGTCAATCGCCAGATTGAATTGCTTCCCTGGCCGCCTCGCTCTCCGGATCTTTCACCGATAGAAAACATGTGGTCAATGGTTGCTCTACGATTGACCCAGATTCCATCCCCAGCTGCCACAGCAGATCAACTTTGGCAACGTGTGGAAGCTGCTTGGTCTGCTGTACCCCAAGAACTCATCCAAAGTCTCTTTGAATCAATGCCGAGGCGTGTGGCAGCGGTGATCTCCAACAATGGCGGCTACTCTGGCTACTGATTTTGGCAGGAACCACACTTCACAGAAGTCTATAAATTTAATCATTTGATACTTGGTCAACATGTTATCTACAAAATAAATTTTGTTGTGATATCTCTTGTCTTTCTTGATGTTGCAATTTGGGTGGCCAGCAGTGTATATATATATAAATATATATTTCTTATTTATTTATTTATATGTCAGAGTTTTTTAAGGATAGGATAACTTAACTGAACTGAAGGGGGGGGGGGGGGGGTTCCAGAGAAAATCGGATTAGAACGCCAAAAACAGGAATTTGAGTAGAGAATGCAGATTAGTGTGTTTCGGGATCAACAGATGGAAGCACTTGCTTGTCTTGAATAAGATATATCACGGAAAACGAAGATGATCTCGGAATATTAGAGAAAGGCGGGTGTTTATTGCAGATTCAGCGACAGAGGCTTCCACAGAATTCGAATGCAAGTTCAGCATTTTTTATTAATGCGTGTTAGACAGAAAAAGGCAGAAACATGTAGAATTTCTGAGCAACAAGACGTGTCACTGGGTGGGAACGGATTGTGGATTGAAATGAGCGGTGAAGGGATTTAAGTTAAATAGAATTTTAGGCCTTATGAGTCAAATAGAAAACGATTAATATTGAATGATGGAGCTAGAGACATTTCTGTTGGATGAATAAATATGTTTGGAAAGTTAAAGGACTTGTATTATTTTCACTCGAGCGACTATAATTGCATTGCTAAAGATTAAAATTAATCAAGGAAGAGTTATATATGTCCACTGGACCACCACCACTGCACCATTCAAGAATGAACTGTACGTGAAACAAAATTCAACCAACACACACACACACACACACACACACACACACATATATATATATATATATATATATATATATATATATATATACACACAGTGGAACCTCGCATAACGAGCATATTTCGTTCTAGAGTCTTACTCGTAATGCGAAACACTCGTTAAGCGAAACAATTTTCCCCATATAAATTAATGTAAAATACGATAATGCGTTCCATGCCAAAAAATTCTCAAATTTTTTTAGATGTAACGTTTATTATTTGAAAAAAATTACTTATACATAAATTATTAAGGATCAAAATCATTCATATGTAGCTTACTATTTATGAATTTATGACATATATCTAATTTTTTTACTAGAAAGCTATCTAGCGACATTTGTTTTTCTCAGCGCTTCAAAATTTGCTGAAAATGTGTCACCGCATTGTCATTGAATAAATTTATAGCGCGCATAGCCACCGTCTTATCAGGGTGATGCTTTGGAACTTATGATGCAACAGTTTCCCATGCTTTAATCATTTCTTTTATTGCACCAGAAGATTGTTTCTTTGCTGTTCGTACTTCTCCATTCACAAACTTTCGTCTACAACTTTTTACTGTGAAAGACACTGCAATTCCATCAGCTGTTCGGTGGTCAGCTCTTGGTTGTGCTCTTCCACAAGCTTATCAATATCATTGTTATCCTCCAGTCCCACGATATTGGCTTCTCGAACCATCCCTTAAATACTTCTTTTACGGCCGTTGATGATCCTAGCGTATTCTTAACGAGGTCTGCGAAAATAACTTTCCCTTTCTGATAATTGATGTTTTTGTTGATAGTATCGCCTTGTAATTTGCTTTTCGTTTACCCATATGAGAAGCAACTTTTCGACATCGTAAAGAATACGTAACCGTTGCGTATATCTTCTTGTCACTCCCTTTGAAGCATCTATCTCCTTAATCTTGTCCTTGTTCTTGAGGATAGTGCAAATCTCTGATGTAGACCGACTGTATGCGCCTGCTAGATCAGCCACGTTCACATCTCGTTCTCGCTTTTCCACGATTTCACGTTTCATTTCTACTGTTATTTTTTTCTCTTACAGCTGACTTCTTGTGGTTTATTCGTCGGGGACATTTTTACAATGGTTATTTAACTTTACACACACAAAAAAAAATCACAAACAATGTCTAAACAAAAGTTTGGAAAATATGTAATCACAAACGGTGCTAACATGCTGGCGCAACGAATCCTAAATACAGACTAATGTCAGACTGACGAAGCACTGGTGATGAAAGTTCCAGCGCATGTACACAGGCAAGTGACGAAAAGAGGGGACTTCTTTCCACGTCTTCCCACGTACTTTTAACGATCTATTTTGCTCGTTATGCGAAATACTCGTTATGCGAGTTGCTCGTTAAGCGAGGTTCCACTGCATATATACAGGGTGTCCATAATTAAAGTCCCACTTTCAAAAGGCTGCAAAAAAAGAACCACTGGTCAGAATGACTTCAAATTTGAACTGAATATACTGGAAGAAGGGGGAAACGATTTGGCATAATAAAAAAAAAGTTCCAACAGCTTACAGTGCCATCTATTGACACATTTTGGAACTTTTTTTATTATGCCAAATCGTTTCCCCCTTTTTCCAGTATATTCAGTTCAAATTTGAACTCATTCTGACCAGTGGTTCTTTTTTTGCAGCCTTTTGAAAGTGGGACTTTAATTATGGACACCCTGTATATATATATATATGTGTGTGTATATATATATATATATATATTTACTTACATATATATATATATATATATATATATATATATACTTACACACACACACATATATATATATATATATATATATATATATATATATATATATATATATATATATATATATATATATATGAGTTTATTCAGAAAGTAGTTTGATCGCTCAATTCCCAAACAATTCTTTATAAAACATAATTTTTTTCTTATTCACTTCAAGATAATTTTAATCCTCTCTCAAACTGACTTCCAAAATGAGCCTCATTGAAAACTCGTAAAAATTTCTTTAAAAGTCATGAGGTTTCTCCTCTTTCAAATTTTAGATAACAGATTATATATGCTCAGAGTCAAAAAGAAGTGAGCAGGTTAAATTCCCTTCAATAAAAATAATGTTCAAAACGTTACACCGTCATTCAGAAACAATCACGGCTAAATCCTCGTGATTGAAAAATTTTTAATACTTTTTCCCAGGACACAAAAATTTTAATGCAGAAGACATTCGGAAGATCCCAAAAGATTCGAAATAAAACGTGCTTTACCCAAGTATTTCCTGTGCCAGAAAAATGAAAAAGCGAAAAAACGGAAGTTTTCTACAATTTTGCAATTGTTTGAACAGAGTTTAAAATGATGAGGATTAGGGAACTGACGTCATTTTGTTTTCAGCCAGAAGCATTAAAATTTCATTTTGTCATCGTAGATAACTACATTCTAATCTCACTTCTTACGTTTCCTCCTTACAGTGCCTCGACACACAGGGAGTAAATCAATAATAATGAAAAAGAAATCTCTATGTTCTGAGGTAAATGAATATTTCTTCCCATTTTTTATTCAAAAGCAATCTACGAGATCTTTGTTGAAAATAATTGCTAGAATACCGCAGGTTTCTAAGCACGTTGTCACATATCCGAGATGGCAAAGAATCATAATTTCAGACTTTTTGAAATAAAACAACTAGCGATGTGAAATAAAAATGATGTGACGCATGTACATGAGTAAAATATTCATTATACAGTCAACTTTTCTATATTGTGATAATTCGTACCGCGTTTTATGGAAAACGTTTTATAAGAAACTGAGAATGAGTGTCAATCAAATTAATTCGTACCGCGTTACATGGAAACCGCATACCGTGTTATATGGATACCGCGAAATAGGAAACTCAAATTGAGCGTAAATCAGATTCATTCGTACCGCTTTATAAGAAATTGAGAATGAGTATCAATCAGATGATTAATTCGTACTGCGTTATATAGAAACCACATTATAAGAAACTGAGAATGAGTGTCAATCAAATTAATTCGTACCACGTTACATGGAAACCGCATACCGTGTTATATGGAAACCGCGAAATAGGAAACTCAAATTGAGCGTTAAATCAGATTCATTCGTACCGCGTTATAAGAAACTGAGAATGAGTGTCAATCAAATTAATTCGTACCGCGTTACATGGAAACCGCATACCGTGTTATATAGAACCCGCGAAATAGGAAACTCAAATTGAGCGTTAAATCAGATTCATTCGTACCGCGTTATAAGAAACTGAGGATGAGTGTCAATCAGATGATTAATTCGTACTGCGTTATATGGAAACCGCGTTATAAGAAACTGAGAATGACTGTCAATCAAATTAATTCGTACCGTGTTACATGGAAACCACGTAAAAAGAAACCCAGAATGAGCGTAAATCAGATTCATTCATACCGCGTTATAAGAAACTGAGAATGAGTGTCAATCAGATTAATTCGTACCGCGTTACATGGAGACCGCATACCGTGTTATACGGAAACCGCGAAATACGAAACTCAAATTGAGCGTAAATCAGATTCATTTGTACCGCGTTATATGTTGTTGTTTCCAATCGCCTTGGAGTAGGAAAGCCTATACTAAGACCAAAGGACCTAGGTCCTTGGCGAAGGGTAGTAATCAGCTTCACTTTAAGGAGAGATACCACTATGGCGGAAGTCTGACTTGACCTCGAAGAACATCGGTCCCATAATTTTGAACCGAGTCAAGAGTGACGAGACCGGAAAACTTGACTCCGCACCTCCAGAGGTAAATTCGAGAATTTGGAAGACATTGTAGGCATGACCTATTTTACGTGTCCCTGCCACCTTTAGTGAACACGGCAGTGGATTTGCAGCGACGAGCATAGAACCAGGGACATTCAGATCCAGTTCGAACCAGGGACGTGCGAACCAGGACGTTCGAACTAGGGACGTTCAGGGACGTGGCTTGACGCCTTTGCCAACCAGAACACCGCGGCTCACCGCGTTATATGGAAACCGTGTACCGTGTTATATGGAAACCGCTTACCGTGTTATATTGAAACCGCGTAATAAGAAACTCAGAATGAGTGTAAATCAGATAAATTCGTACCTCATTATATGGAAACCGCATACCGAAATTTATGGAAACCACGTTTTAGAAAACTCAGATTGAGTATTCATCAGATTAATTCGTACCGCGTTACATGAAAACCGGATACCGCGTTATATGCAAACTGCGTTATAAGAAACTCAGAATGAGTGTGAATCAGATAAATTCGTACTGCGTTATATGGAAACCGCGTAATAGGAAACTGAAACTGAGCGTAAATCAGATTCATTTGTATTGCGTTATATGGAAACCGTATACCGTGTATGGAAATTGCATACCGTGTTATATGGAAACCGCGTAATAAGATACTAAGAATGAACGAAAATCAGATTAATTCGTACTGCGTTATCTGGAAACCTAATACCTTAATATATGGAAACCACGTTTTAGAAAACTGGGAATGAGTGTCAATTAGATTAATTTGTACCGCGTTGTATGGAAACCGCATACTGTGCTATATGGAAACCGCATATCGTGTTATATGGAAACCACGTTATTAAAAACTTCAGATTGAGTTGCAATCAGATTAATTCGTACCGCGTTATTTGGAAACCACGTTATAAGAATCTAAGTTTGAGTGTCAATCAGATTAATTTGTACCGCGTTACATGAAAACCGGATCCGCGTTATATGGAAACTGCGTTATAAGAGACTCAGAATGAGTGTCAATAGTGCCCTTTACACGTACGTTCTTTCCCTGGTGAAACCACGATCCCACGCGATTGAGTGCTCGTGTGAAGGTGTCGGTGAGGAAGGGAAAGCTGCTTTGGAGCGTACTGCAAGTTTTCCCGCGCGGAATTCCGTACGCTCCAAGCACTCGCCGAAGAACGTACGTGTAAAGGGCGCTAATGAGATAAATTCGTACGGCGTTATACAGAAACCACATACCGTGTTATATAGAAACCACGTTATAAAAACTCAGAATGAGTGTCAGTCAGATTATTTTGTACCTTTACATGGAAACCGCATATCGTGTTATTTGGAAATCGTGTTATAAGAAACTCAGAATTAGTACACTCATGGACAAAAAAAATTAGCGCACCAAGAAGGAGTCGTCAAAATGAAACGAAATTTTACCTACGTAATGACTACTTTGATATAAGTAAATGATAAGAAAATCAAAGAAAAAGGATAATTTATTTCAGAGAAAAAGGCAAAAGAACGGAGGAGTTAATACTCCGTTGGACCCCCTCTAGCGCGAATGCACGATGCGATACGATCGGGCATTGAGTCATACAAGTTCTGTATGATGTCTTGAGACATTTCGTTCCATATTTGCTGTAACCTTGCCTCTAGTTCGTTCAAACTCGTGGGATGCCCAACTCGTCGTCCCAAATGATTCCAGATATGCTCGATTGGAGACAAATCTGGGGATCGGGCAGGCCAAGGAAGGGTAGTAACAGTGCGGAGACAGTCTTGTGACACCCTTGCCGTATGAGGCCGAGCATTGTCTTGTTGAAAAATGGCTCCTGGGAGCCGTTGCATGAGTGGCAACACATGTGGTTGCAGGATTTCATGAACATACCGCTGGGCTGTCATGGTGCCACGGAACAATACTAGGGGTGACCGTGTATTGTAGGCAATGGCACCCCATACCATCACACCAGCTGTGGGAGCGATGTGTCGCTGTACAGCAAAGGCAGGATTGAAGCGTTCACCACGGGCTCTCCACACACGAACACGATTGTCATCACTGCCGAGATTGAATCTGGATTCGTCGCTAAAGACGACCTGGTTCCATTCCGCTGCAGTCCAGTTTCCTCGTGCGCGGCAAAACTCCAAACGGAGGCGTCGATGGGTGGGCGTCAAGGGCAGCACACGTAATGGGCGCCGCGATACCAACTGTCCTTCAGCCAGGCGCCTTCGTGTGGTTCGAGAAGACACAGAGGCCCCTAGTGAAGGTGCTACCTGTGCCTGGATGGCGGCCGATGAAGCAGTTGGCTGTACGCGTGCATTTCTTACGATGTGGCGGTCTTCTCGTCGACTGGTCTGTCGAGGACGTCCTGAGCCTGGTCTTCGTGTACATGACATCTCTCGGGTCCACTGGTCTCAACACCTCCTCACAACACAATCAGAGCGGCCTAATTGACGAGCTACTCGCCTAGCTGACCACCCAGCTTCTATCACCCCGACGATTCTCCCCCTCTCAAACTGTGACAACTGCTTATATTGTCTTCGAACACGGCGTAATGGCATGTCTATCTCAGCTCTTCCTTTGTAAATGATTCAGCAAACTCAAACAAGCTTTGGTTACCTGTTTTATACTCCACAGAGTACGATGTTCAACGCCCTCTACCGGCTATACGTAATGCGCAATAACGCTGCATTTCTAATCATTTGCATAGCTCCCCGACATGTACCTTCATTGCAAGTTTCGTTACGATTCCGCAATTATTTCTTGGTGCGCTAATTTTTTTGTCCATGAGTGCACAAAACATAATAAATCGTACCGCGTTGCTTGCGTTCAAATGACTTTTTGTTAGCAATGTAAACTAAGAATTACTTTAAAGGTCCATTAATTACTTGCCTTTCCGAAGTTTGACGTCATATTTTGCATTTCCATTTTAAGCCGATTCAAGTTAAAGCGATTCAATTCATAACTAAGTCGAATCACTGACGCAAGTTTCTTGTGATTACGTCATGTTTGGCAAACTGCCGTACGTCATATAATTAAACATAAAAGTCTCTAGTAGATGGCGTATTTCGTAGAAGTAACAACCCGATATTTGAATGTCAACTTTTGACACATGTATATAAGCCGTGGACACTTTCAGGATGAGGTGGTTTATAGAGGTGATGATATAGAAGATATGAGATGAGTATCGGTATTATTAGGTAGTGTCAAGCTGCTCTGTGCATCAATGCGTTTATTAAGAAGTCGGTGTCTGTTCTGATAAAATAACAAGATGTTGTATTAAGGCTGCTAAAAGTAAGGTATTTTATATTACTTCAACATTTAAATCCCTTTTGATAGTCCATCACAGTATAGGAAATAGACTGTTTGTTTAAGAGATTGATTCAATGTAAAAACCCGGTGTGCATTACTAATGTTACTAGTGAAGAATGAAGATATTGACATTGTTGTTTTTAACTAATTTTAAATAGTTTTTCAAATGAATAAATACTTTTATGTTATTGTTAAAAGGCTTGTCGTCTATACATTATTTTGGGCATCTTTAATGATTTTAACGTATACCTTTTTTTAACAAACATAGCTTTTACTGCACAGCTTTTACTCTGCTATTCAAATATATATAATAGAAGAATTATTGGAATTGTTGACGTACATGTTTTACATCTACGCTAACAGTTTTCGTGCAAAATTTCGAAATTCTTTTTATTGGTCTACTTCAAAGGCCAGTCTTTTAGGATTCTAAAACTGCTTTACTTTTATTGGTACGATCATTGGATGAGAAATTATGGCCAATTTAATAAACCGATAGCGATACATTAAAAGACCGGAAGTAACATCTTTAAATGCACTTTCTAGAAAACTAATTTTTCAGCTACTTTTGTAAATGAGAAAGCTCATCATTAAAAAAGTTTTCAATATAATTCCAGGAAATTCGGCAATAGTGTTTTACATATTACTAACTATGTTTTGAACTAAAAGCTAAGATAAATGTGTTAATTTAATAATTCTACATGTACCTACACTTATAAAAAGACTAGCTGAATACCCGTGCTTCGCTACGGAGTACATTCAAATTAAATACAACGGTCAATGTTCGCAATTAACGGCAAAAAAAAATATTTATACAAAAATCGTAACGGATATTTTTATAGACAAAATAATGTAGAAGAAAATATTCAAATTAAATACAACGGTCAATGTATGCGATTAATTTGTATGTTTAATATCCATAAAACATACTCATTTGAATTAAATTCTTAAAAGACCTACATCTTAATTGGTCTAGTGGTTAAATTTTATCTTTTACCGTATTTTAATTTTTTTTGTCAATTTATTTCGTATTATGCACGTGACGCAAAATTAATTTGAAGTATTACAAAAAGAAAAGAAACGTCCTGATCAGTATTTAATAAATTAAATTCTAAAAATAAATCTTTAAAAATTCAACAAAAATCAGAAAATGGAGGTAACACATTCGAAAGAGATTTCATTTTAAAGGAATTTTTAGGATCTTTCTCGTTATATAAATTTTATAACCCTCTAATTATTATTTTAAATGCAAACTTTAAAGAATGTTACAAAAACAGCTTAAAAATTTAATTAAGAAAACCTAAGAAGAATTTTTCAAAAATCTTTCTTAGTGCACCCCTACACTATAAGAAGAATCGCCATGCAAAATTTCAGCCCTTTAGGTCCAGCGGTTTGGTCTGTGCGTTATCTGTCAGTCAGTCAGTCAGTTAGTTACGGAACTATTTTATATATATAGATAATTAAAAAAATGTCTTTTTTTCACTTTTTGGCATATTTCAGCAATTTTTGGAAATATTGTAAAACTTTTAGTTCAGAACAATACAGGTATATGTCACAGTAGTATATCGCAACCCTGCAAGAAAAGTGACACAACTCATAGATGTAGCATTTGAGAAAAATCAACTTAAAGAATAGGCATGGTACATTAACGAGGCACCAGAGAGCAGGGCTCCATATCCTCGGTATGGATAATTTTTTGTGGCTATATTTCCGTTCTCAGGATTAACAGAAAAGTGTTGACTTGAAAGAAAAAAAATAAATAAATAAAAATAAAAATAAAAATAATAAAAAAATAAAAATAAATATAAATAATACTAATAATAGCAATAAATAAATAAATAAATATAAATTGACAACTATCTAATGTGGCAGTTTTAAAGAAAGTAAAAAGAAGATACGGTGGCAGACGATTAAGCAAAAAACAGTAAGATAGTCTTGAGGTCAATCTATCAAAAAATGACAGGTCAGAACCAGAAGCGCCGGCTATTGTAATTTAGAATCCAGAAGAGTTTGGAGGGAAAGTTAAGAATGGGGAAGGAGATCAGGGTGAATAATCAAAGTGACCTTAGGACGCCTATAGCATTCCCTTGGATCATAGTCGTAACACTTATATTGAAATAGCGTAAGCTTCTTTTAAATTTCAGGTATGCATTTATGGCAGTAAATTCTATTATATTCTATAGAAAAATAATATGGATCTGTAGCCCTGCATTCGTCGAATGTAAGGTGTTAAGAGGTAAATATAGGTGAGGTCTTGGAGTTTCTTTTTTTTTGGGTTATGACCCCTCATGAAATACTTATGCAACTTTTCAACCCCAAATATATATATATATTTGTGGCATCAGCTGTTCAGCCAATCACAGCAGCCTGCGCGCGCACGCGCAGTTGAGGTAATGCCAGCCATGACCCGAACTTTGAACTAGTCTAGTAGGACACTCGACTAGTTCACTCATTGTACAACTCTCGTACTTGATGCACGTGTTATGTGTATAGCCATTTTGAATTCTATTTTCATTTTTATTTTGAATATACTATTTTGCATTGTTCACATATGGCATGGCACTACCTGAAAATATGGCTCACACCCCCGAACTGGCACGCGTCGCGGTTAAACCTGCCCCATTCTGGCCGAAAGACCCTGAAACCTGGTTTCTTCAGCTTGAAGCTCAATTTAGGCTAGGCGCAGTCACTAACGATGAAACCAGATTCTATAAAGCTATTTCGGCAATTGATACGAGTATCCTGCAATCGTTCCGAGATCTTATCCGACATCCCCCGGCTGAAAACACATACGACACATTAAAGCAGAGACTAATTTCATATTTTGCCGAATCTGAAACCGCTCGTCTTAACCATTTGTTGCAAGACACTCAGATAGGTGATTTGCGACCACCACAGTTACTCGCTAAGATGCAGGACTTAGCAGATTCCAACTTCGGCGACACGGCCCTAAAAACTCTTTGGCTTAGTCGATTGCCCAGCCAAACGCAGACGATTCTGGCCGTCAACTCGGAGCCACTACCTAATTTGGCCAAGATGGCCGATAAAATTCATGAGCTGTCCTTACCCACTTTCCAAGTTCAGACTGTAAAACAAGAAACGAATGTTAGCTTATCTCTACAGAAACAGATTGACGCCTTAACTCAACAGATTGCCCGTCTGTCTACGGAAAAATCACATCAACACAATATCCTTATGGCCGACACTGGCGTTCTCGCTCTCGTAGCACTTCGCGCCATAGGCAGCAAAACAAGTCCCAAATCTGTTTCTACCACTCAAAATTTGGTGACGAAGCCCTTAAGTGTAGACAGCCATGCAACTACAAAACTCAGGGAAACTAGCTGCTCGGTCCCAGGTGGCCACCATGGCCGACCGCAACAATTTCCGTATTTATGTGGCCGACAACACGAACAATATGAGATTCCTCATTGATACGGGTGCCGATGTTTCCGTCATTCCCCGTCATAAGAATCGTAAGTCTGAAAAAGGAAAACTCCCCTTATACGCAGCCAACAACTCTTCGATAGCGACGTATGGCACGAAACTTCTCACGTGAAACTTAAGTCTTCGAAGACCCTTTGCTTGGCAATTTATTGTTACTGATGTTTCCACTGCTATTATCGGTGTAGATTTCCTAAATCACTTCAACCTTTTGGTAGACGTCCGACGTCGCAGACTCCTCGATCTTTCCACGAACATTTCAACCCCCGGGCAGATCTCTAAAGAGCCCACCGAAAGTGTTTTATTGCTCACACAGACTTCCGTTTAGCACAAACTTTTGTCAGACTTTCTTGGGCTCATAGGCATGTCGAGCTTGACAAAAGCCAAATCTAAAGTTGAGATTTATCATCATATACAAACAACCGGCCCTCCAGTTTTCTCCAAGCCGAGACGTCTCAATCCATCGCTTCTTAAATCTGCGAAAGAAGAATTCCAGTTTATGTTGCAGCAGGGCATCGTTCGCCTCTCAAAAAGTCCATGGGCGAGTCCTCTCTATATGGTACTAAAAAAGTCTGGTGATTGGAGACCCTGTGGCGATTATCGACGGCTGAACGCTTCGACTGTGCCAGATCGGTATCCGGTCCCACATATTCAGGATTGCACGCAAATGCTGGCTGGAAAGAGAATTTTCTCAACCCTCGACCTTACCCGTGCTTACAACCAGATTCCTGTCTTCCGGAAGACGTGCCGAAGACGGTCGTGACTACTCCCTTTGGCCTTTGGGAATTTGTTTACATGCCATTCGGTCTGAGAAATTTCCGGGCAGACTTTCCAGCGATGCGTAAATAACATCCTCCAAGACCTCGATTTCTGCATCGCCTACCTCGACGACATCCTAATATGTTCGGCCGACGAAGCAAAGCATATAACCCACCTGAAGGAGGTGTTCTCCAGATTGCAGCATTTCGGCCTTACTCTGAAGTGCGTCTTCGGGATGAAGGAGGTGAAGTTCCTGGGATGCCTTATCACAGCAGAGGGCGTCCGCCCACTTCCAGAGAAAGTGGAAGCCATCAGTTCTTTCCCTCAGCCAAAAACTGTAGCAGAACTCAAACTTTTCTAGCAATGCTAAATTTTTACCGACGTTTCTTGCCATCAGCAGCGCTACACCAAGCCCCTCTGACTCACTATCTCAAGGACAGTAAGAAAAACGACAAGCGATTAATTTCCTGGTCGGATGACGCCATCCAAGCTTTCCAGAAATGCAAGGACGACTTGACTCACGCTGCCACCTTAGCATATCATGCACAGCAAGAGAAGCTTTCTCTCGTTGCTGACGCCTTAGACACAGCCATTGGCGCTGTCCTGCAGGCTTAGACTCCTGAAGGCATCAGACCTCTCGCTTTCATCTCATGAAAGATGGCCTCAGCAGAAATGCACTACAGCACGCATGATCGCGAAATCTTAGCCATCTACGCTGCCGTCAAACATTTTCGACCTTTTCTCGAGGGCAGAGAATTTAAAACCCTAACGGATCACAGACCACTGACCTTCGCTTTTAAGAAAAACTCCAACCTCTCTCCTAGACAACTCAAACAGTTGGACCTGATTGCTCAATTCTTGACGGATATCGTGCACTTAAAAGGCCTCGACAACGTTGTTGCTGACAGCTTGTCACGCATCAATGACATCACCGCATCTTCTGACACCGAATTCTCTTCTCTGGCAGAAGCACAGAAAATAGACGTTGAATTGCAGACAATCTTGGAGAAACCAAAAGTCAGTGGCCTCAAACTACAGCCCCTGAAGGTTGATCGACAGTCGGACATAATTTGCGATACCTAGCAGGGAACTATTAGCCCGTATTTGCCAAAGTCATTTCGACAGCGAGTGTTCCAGAAGCTACACAATTTGGCACATCCTGGAATCCGCGCCACGAAGAAGCTGATCAAGCAGCGGTACGTTTGACCTGCAATGCTCACCGACATCACCGAATGGACCCATGCATGCATTCCATGTCAAAGATCGAAAGTGCTGAGACATACTAAGAGCCCTCCCCAACCTTTCCCAGTGTCAGAAAAAAGGTTCGATCACGTTCACCTCGGCCTGGTTGGTCCCTTGCCTCAATCTGAAGGTTCAACCTATTTGTTGACCTGTACTGACAGATTTACCCGTTGACCTGAAGCGTTTCCCATTCCAGATATGTCCGCGGAAACTGTGGCTCGCACATTTCTCTCAAGCTGGATTGCACGTTTTGGAGTCCCTTCTACCTTCACAGTGGACCAAGGAAGACAGTTCCAATCTCTTTGTTCTCCTCACTGTTGACCTTGCTAGGAATCAAGCAAATCCGAACAACACCATACCACCCTGCTATTAACTATCTCGTAGAACGTTTCCATCGCTCGTTAAAACAAGCTCTACGATGTAAAGGAAACAACCACTAGACTGAGTCTTTACACTTAGTTCTTCTCGGACTAAGATCCGCATTCAAGCCAGACCTCCAATGCACCACTGCCGAACTGGTATACGGGTCGACAATTCGTATGCCAGTATAATTTTTTGTGCCATCTACAGAAACCGACATTGGTACTGCAGAATTTTTGCAATTACTCAGAAAACAAATGCAAGACCTATCGCCAGTGCAGACATCGGCACACGCCAGCTCGAAACCCTTTGTGCACCCGCGTTGGCGACTTGCACACATGTGTTCGTCCGTCATGATGCTGTATCGAAACCTCTCCAGCCGCCATACGACAGACCATACCAAATTCTTGACCGTACCACAAAGCATTTCAGCTTAATGGTGAACGGAAAAAAGACGGTCATCAGCATTGATCGCCTAAAACCCGCGTTCGCAGAACTTGAAACTGTGTCCACTTCGACAGGTAAAGTCACACCTTCACCGGCTTCAAGACAGCCGCAAGGGGAATCTCCTCCCAACCCTGTGGCTACGCCTACACCAGTTACTGTGACGCGTGCCGGGAGAAAGGTCAGATTCAACACCAGGTTCCTTTAAGTCTCGTACCTTTGGTACTTGGGGAGGAGTACTGTGGCATCAGCTGTTCAGCCAATCACAGCAGCCTGCGCGCGCACGCGCAGTTGAGGTAATACCAGCCATGACCCGAACTACAGTCTAGTAGGACACTCGACTAGTTCACTCATTGTACAACTCTCGTATTTGACGCACGTGTTAGTTCCGAGAGAGCATTCTGTTAAATCAATGTGACGCTACAAAGCCTGTATTGGAGTTTTTATATGTTGAAATGTAATATCAATGGCATTACGATTTTGTTATGATTAAAGCTTTTTGTTAATTATAACTTTGTGTAATCTATCCAACGACATTTACACTTCACTAAATATTTTTGTTACTATAACACGAGCGATGGAACTTTTACCCTTCAGCGGGCGCGCCCGTGTGCAAAGTGCAACATTTTCGTAATTTTGAATGGTTTGTTTTTACATATAATGTTTGAATGTTCTAAGCAGTTTCTATTTATAACTACATCCTTTCTAACGCAGGTCTCATTTTCGGACTCTTGTATTCCTTTCCATTCACTTTTTGTCGTGATTTAACCGTGGTAAACCAGCGATTATACTGGATTACAATACGACAAAGGCAGGAGCTGTTGTAGTCGATCAAACGTGCAGATATTACACGGTATCCCGCATATCACGAAGATGGGCAATCTCACTGTTTTTTTAGGTTTTCGGACATAATAGGAATCCATTCGCAAGTTGTCCTTAGATCCAATAAACAGGACAGTTTTGAAACAAGGCGATTGTATCTGCATTCTTTGGCCTTTCATTATAAATATATCTCAATATTATAAACATTTTATATCTTGTCATAAAACGCAGAATTATTATATTCAATTCGAAAAAAAAAGTTCATTACAAAAGGAATAATCAAGGTTGAAAGAGACGTTGCACTTCGTGCCACGCGCGCCTGCTGGTGTTCCAAAAATTGGCTCACCCACTGAAGGGTTAATAGTGGCAACACTGTTGTAGAGCCCCCACGCAGCATAACCCATGAATGCACACGTGCACACGTGTGCATTCATGAACCACACGTGCGTCACATACCTGCCTTACTTCAGAGAGAATGCGCTCGCCCCACAAACTTCCCACGACTGCACAGTGACAGGATGAACACAGCCATGTTTTAGTTACCGGTCTATGGTATGAAATAATTCGTTGCATCGTACTGATAGAAGGAAAATGCTTGTGCGCACACTGTGGCTGATGTGTTTGCTCTCTGGGGCTGGGAAGTGCTCTACCATCCCCCCTATTCCCCGGACTTAAATCTCTGTGACTTTGATCTCATCCCCACGGTGAAGGAACCACTGTGGATTCCACCAGAGATTCTGCCGACTGTAGACCGCTCCATTGGAAGGATCAGATGCTGCCAACGACAGCAATCAGATCAGGTGCTGCCAACGACATCCTGCGGCTTCCAAGACGTTAGCAATGGGTGCTAAACGATGCTGGTTACTATTTTGAAGAGATATAAAAGTTTCATCTCTGTATCTCTTCTGTATAACTTGTACATACCTAGTTTCCGCTATTAGAGTTCCATACGATGTATAATAAGACTTTCGGATCTCCCGTAGGCAAAATTGCTACTTAAGTTAGATTAAAAACGAAAAACAAGTTGAACACCTCAAATGAATTTTGGGTACTTTTCCGTTAGCTGGTCGCATTTGGCCTTTGTCCTAACAAGTAACGCCATTGGCGAGAATGAAAAGTTGCCGGCCTAACAACCCTAGGAAAATGATTTAATGGGTAATAGACAGGCTTCAGTCTGAAGACGTATTGTACCACACGAAAAGTTGGACGAAGAGGGTGAATCAGAGGGTTTAAATCTGAGAGAACATGAAGTTCAGAGACCCAGCCAAATAACCCCAATATTCACACGAATAAAAATTAGAAACTAATTAACCGCAAACTATATTTGCTTTCTTCACAATCGCACAAAAGATTGAGTATTAGTGAGAAAGTACCATATGGCGATATAACTGGCGAACAGCACGCCACCATTTGCAATCGTACCTAGCTGAAGTTCTTTGGCGATAGTCCTTTTGATGACACCTTAAAAAATATTAAAGATTTTTGGTCTCCTAACTAAATATTTACTAAATTAATAAAATATTCATGGTTACTTATATATTTTGTTAACTCACGCACACGTATTACGGAAGTTACAGTTAATTAAACAAAACAACAGAAAATGCGACTTGTGAACCATGTTTCGCGATATATCACTTGCGCCCGACTTACGGAAAAGTACCGATTTTTTTGAGTTGTCACAACTCAAAATGTGCCAATGTTCTTGTTGATCATGCACACCTTCCAGTAGCAACGCTGAAGTGACACTGTTCTTGCCGTGACGATTCATGAACTAGCCCAGCGGTTCCCAACCGGTGCGTCGCGACCCACTAGTGGGTCGCGGAAGAGTTACAGGTGGGTCGCGAATCGATCCTAAAACTATTAAAATGGTCTTTGTGTACTTTTATAATTGTAGTCTTTATCTTCAGCTAAGAACACTTGTTAGTGAGCATGAAACCACTTCTTGCATATATTGCAAACATATATCTATTGTTAAATAAATAACTGTTTTGCTACAAAGTGCTTATATTTTGTCAACCATTTTCAAATCAGAACACAAATTGTTTATCAATAATCAATCTGTATCTTCAAAAAAGCATATATATATATATATATATATATATATATATATATATATATTTGCAATATTTGATGGTAAATTATATATACATAAGGAAAGGATACGATACAAATAAGGTTTTTACTCCACCATGGACCGATGGACCGTGGAGGTATTCCGATAAGGAAAGGTGGGTCGCCAGCTGAAAAAGGTTGGGAACCACTGAACTAGCCTATAAGAAAACTAACAAAAC